>VWZW01003174.1:668121-684433 GCA_013397115.1 Edolisoma coerulescens
TCAAAAAGCACTTCTTTGAGAACAAAACCTCTTAACTTTCTGGGAAGAAGCAGCTTCTCTAGAAGTGCTTAGGTTTTAAATAAGAGAAAGCCAGGGGGTGCCCTGTGGGTGCTCTGAAGAAAGGGCTCCATCAGATCTTGCCATCCTCCCTGATGACAAAGCTTGTACCTCTGTATATACATAGACACAATCACACACGGAAAAATATATTATTCAGGCTTGCAAGAACTGTGATTCTTAATGGAAGTCAATGGAGGACAAGAAGTGCTTGTGAAGTAGCTCTTCACATTTTTATGCTTGGTCAAAATCAGAGCATCTGAAGCACTCACATGCTGTTTTGAATGCTTGGTTTCCACTCTTCATAGAATCTTTCCTGCTTCTGAAAAAAAATCACATCTCTCTATCCTGACTTCCATCTCTTTTTTACACTGACTCCCATCATTTGATGGTGAATGAACTGATTCTTCCATGCCCACTCCACCGAAATTGCAGCACAGGCTTCCAGAGGTGGAAAAGACACGGACCACTTTCCAGCTCTGCCCAGCAAACAGATGAATGCTGATGCTGAACTGTGATTTCCTGTAAAGAAATTAATGAACACAAATATTTAAGCCAAAAAATATGAGCTTCTAGGACCCTTTCCGTAATACAAGCCATAGATTTTGTGAAGTGACTTATGACAAACCAATAACTTCTGTTGGCATTGAATCCCTTCTGTTATAAAGGCACCAGACACAGAAGACCACAAGTACAGCTCTATAGGAAGGTTGTTCCAGTGGCTTGTTCTAAAGTAGAAGGAAATGTTCTCCCTTCTATTTCTGAGAAGTGCTTTTGTTTCAGATTTAAAAAAGAAAAGCACTCTCAGGAAAGCATGAATTGGCCTTGCTTTATGACTCTGTTTGAGCCTTGAAAGGTGTCCATCTAGACCCATTAGAAAGCTTAAATGGGCAGAATTGAACATGAGTTCTTCCGTTCTGTTGTGTTTCAAAAGTGCTTCTGATATTTCAGAAGTTTGTTATAAGTCCTATGAGGAGCAGCTGAGGCAAGTGGGATTATTTAGCCTGAAGAAAATGAGACTCAGGGAGTCCTTATCTCTCTTTCCAACTACCTGAAAGGAGACTCTACTGAGATGGGTGTTGGTCTCTTCTCTCAAGTAAAGAAATGATAGAACAAGAGGAAATGATCTTAAGTTGCACCAGGGGAGGTTTAGATTGGATGCCAGGAAAAATTACTCCACTGAAAGTGTTCTCAAGCACTGGAATAGACTGTCCAGGGAAGTGTTTGAGTTACTATCCCTGGAGGTATTTAAAAGAGGTGGAGATGTGGCACTTGGGGACATGGTTTAGTGGTGTGCTGGGTTAACGGCTGGACTCAGTGACTTCAAAGGTCTTTTCCAGCCTTAACAACTCGATGAGTCTAAAAAAAAAATAAAAGCCAGAATTGCTTAGCTTTTTTCCTTAATAAGAGCACATTATTAAAAAAGGCTATCTTCTTATCCATTCCTTCAGTTAAGCTTTGATTTATGTAGTTATTTTCACTTTTGTTCACACTTATTTTCAACACTGTGACAAATGGCAGCATGACATGGAGACAGAGAATTGCAATAATTAAAGCTCCAGACACAAAAGGCTCGAGCAAGGTGAGATCTGGTACATAAAGTGCTGCTGCTTTGTGCTTTGCTCTAATGTCCTGCTCTCTCCAGATCACATGAAGGAGAACTTTTGGAAGCACTGAGTATCCTCAGGCTTCTCTTTGCCAAGAGCTGTCTTGAGCCCATCCCTGAGGAATGGTGAGCCTAGGAAGAGGCAGGAAACTTCTCACCCTCCCAGCCAGGCTAGGAAAGATGCTGAAATAACTCCCAAAACCACTGTCCAGTAGCCAAGAAATCCAGTAGATGATTTTTTGATTTGGTTGTGTTGGCTAGTTTGTGCTATCTGAACTCTGACACAGCTGGGGATCTGCCTTTGCCTCTTCAAAGCACTGTGCAAGCATTATATAATTAATTCTCACAAAACTCTTACGAGGATGATGGACTATATATGAATAGTTCCCTACTAATCATAGAAGAGAAGAGGCTTTAAAGCACTTACATCTTGTACCTATTGATCTTTCTACGTGAAACCTTTATTATCAGTGCAGTGTCTGTATCACTGCGTTGCCAAAAAACTCCAGCCAAGATCTGTGTCCTGGTGTGCCAAGCACAGCCTTGTGCAGTAGATTTGGTCAGCTTCTCCCAAAAGACCTCTCAGCTTACAAAGAAAAGAGGGTGTGAGGCGACAATTAGAGATAGAAGGTGAAGAAATTGATACACCCTTAACAGAGCTGGCTGCCAGGAAGAGCCCTGCTTCTCCACACATGCTGCTTTGTAACAGACCATGAGCCTCTTCCAGGGGTAGTTTCTGTGTAATATTGTTGCTGATAAAATGCAACAACGACCAACAGCAACCCCAGCCTGCACCCTAAGAAAAATAGACTTTCCTGCAATATTAACATGATAGCCTGAGATATATCCTGAAGCCTGTAAATAGTAGTAGAATTGAGTTGTGTATCATCCTTGATAACAGAGAAAACCAATAAAGTGTGAAAAGGCATTTTAAATATTAAAAAGCAAAATATTTTTAAAAGACAGAAAAAGACGAGGGGAAAAAATGCCTTTGAGCTTTTTTGGTTTTTTTCCCCAGATTGCAAATAATTGTTTTATGCAAAAATCATAAATCTTATTTCCATGGCTAACAGACTATTGTTATAATCTTGAATAATCCCTCAGAGGATCTCTGCTCAAGATCCATTAAGTGTTTTTGGTTTTGCATACTGGTTCATCCTATGTACTATCACAGCACATATCGTGCCTGCGATTTCAAGCCTTATTAAAATAATCATTTTTATCCAGGACAGAGGGCTGTTACTTACCACTGGAAATACATGATTAGCTCATCCTAACTAAATTGCTCATTCCTCACCAGCAGAAGTTAGACACCTGTCAACATTTCAATATTACCTCTAACATTTAGAGACTCCCTGTAATTACAGAGAATTTTGTTGGTAGTTTATTTTTAAGAAATAATAGGTGGAAATTTCTGTCTTGACTTTTCCATGTGGGATATGAAGTCCATAAAGGAAGAAGGAAACATATGCTGTAAAAAGAAGATATATTTCACATTCTAATTTACCCAGCAATAATGCTTAAGGCTTTTTGTAAGACATAAATATAGGTAAGGACCTCATACTAATGGGTTTAATTCAGTGGAATTACAGTGGGCCTCAGATCTTTGAAAGAGGCGCTGACAAAATCATTTTGCCCCTGTAGTAATAAACAAACCTATGCCGGTCTCAATGCACACAGCAACACTACTCCAAAATGGACTACAAACCCATTCAGGAAAAACATTTAAGAGAAGAGGAAAAAAAAAAAAGGGTTTCCAGTAGAAGATTATGCAGAAGACCTGCAGAGCATGAAATTCTCAAGGTGAGGGTTAAGCCAACAAAAGCCATAGAGAGGGATGTGCAGTCCAGTCTGACCTCTATGAATGCTGAGTTTAACAGGGCTTTCTGATAAGGCTACATTTGGTGTTTTATTTTTATTTTACCTTTTTCTATTTTTCTCTTTCATTACTATGCCTGACTCTGCATTTTCACTCAGAGGTATTAGCACTAGGCAAGTATTGCTCCGTGGTGTGGCTTTGTTTCCATTTGCTGTAATTTGTCTGTCCGTTTGGATTCCGCACAAGTGTGACTCCTCTGACTTCCTGAAAAGCTGCCAGAGGAAGCTTCAGATGGCAAGATCAGATGAGAGATGTTGCCTTGTCAGTGACAGCCATTTAATACTCAGTTGCAGAAGGGTAAAGCATCCCGCAGCAGTATGAGCCATCGGCATGGAGCCCACAACCTGAGACAGCCTCACACCCTCCTGGAGAGGTAATAACTGGTCAAACAGGAAACCCTACGATGGTTAAAATAACACTGTGTGCCCCTCCTCACACTGCTGAGTCCCACCCAAAGAGCCTTTGCGAGATGGCAAAAACACTTCATCAAACAGAAAGGAGCGATAGCAAATATACACAGCAAATACCAAATACATTTCAACATACACAGAGATGAAATATGAAAGCACTAGGCCAGATGAATCTAATCTGTGGTTGCTTCACTGTCATAAAACAGCCATAGATCAAGAAGACGAGGTTGTGGGGAAATCTTGCATAGAAAAGTTTGAGCATTTTAGCCATTGGCTTTAGCCCTGCAGCTTTCTATCAGCAGTATTTCCTCTCTGCAGCAAGATACACAGCCTGCTCTCCATTTTTTAAATCAAGGGCAGACTGTGACAGGTGAAGATAGGTTTGTAAAGATAGTAATAACAAAGCAACATGCAAAGCAATGAAAAAGAGTGAATAGGGAAATTGCTGCTAGCGGGATAAAAGTGTTTCTCCCAAACTGGAGAACAGGAAGCAAAGCTGAAGATAGCAGAGCTCTCACTGGAGCTCTCTAAGCCTGGAGGAGCACTAATAGAAGAGTCAGAAAGCAGAGATAGAAACAATGCAGACAGTACAATGGACTTTCAGGGAAGAAAGAAACAGTTTAAGGTAACATCAATTTCAAATGTGAAGAAAACCCAACAAAACCAACAAAGCAAAACAAAGCAAAACCAAAACACACCACTGATGGTTTTGAGAACCATGTGAGATCCAAAAAGGTCATAAGGAAGGGCATAATTTGAAGGCACATGACCTGACTGGTCCATGAACTACTTGAGAAGAAAAAGGATGTGGATAGAGTGGTGAAAATAAAGTGAATGAGAAAGAAAGCAATGAAAATTATTCACACAGGAAAGATCAGGAAGGAACGGGGTAACACAAGAGAGTTGTTCAGCCATTTTCTGTCTAGACCAAGGGACAGCAATAACTTGCAGCAAGACATGACATCTCCCTGGGATGCAATTTCCATGACTGCACACCTTCACAACTGCCATTTCAGTCGTGATTTCTTTACAAGTGGGAAAATGGCCTGGGAGGGAGGCTCTTTACTGCTCCAGGCTTCCTGTGCACCTCAGAAAAAAAAAGCACCATACTGAAAGCAGAAAAGTAACATTCAAAGTACATAACAAACATGACTATAACCTACCACTGAGATGCCTGCCTACCTCACCACCCACATAAAAATTGTACATGCCATTTGAAATTAAATTCCCCTGATAATTTCAGCTTCTCTTCGAACAGACAAAGAATATATCTGTTTGTTCATTAAAAGACTTTTTAAAAAGCCTCAACAAAGACTTTGTTTTAAACACTGGCACAGTGGGGTATTTGAACCAGATAGATTCCCTCCCCCCTGAAAAAAGAACTATCTCAGCGTGGCACAATGACAGAAATGACAGAACAGCAAAGTGTCATGTCAGGGAGATGGAAGGTTTCAAAAGGAAAAACATAAAGGTGCCTCCAGGTTTATCCAAGTCTATTTTTTTCCTTGAGAATTGTAATTACTCAAGAATACAAGATTTCTTCTTGATTGTCTGCAGGGGGTTTTAAGGGTGTTTTTTTTTTTCCTTACCATTTTGACAGCACCTCCTGCTGACATCAGAGCGACAGTCATTACACCTTCCTAGTAATGTCAATGAAAAACTTACCAAATACATTTTTACATTGTATAGCTCATCTGGACTTTAACAGAGAAATCTGCAGCCAGCAGAAAGCTCAAGGACTTCACAATGATTATGCAATCTCCTGCTCCATTAAATAACTGTTTATCTTCAGAAAAGTATTTAATAGAGAAGGAAAGCATGTAGTTTAGTCTTTCAGCAGACTGAAAGCCAAACAGCAGAGAGCTTGTGGCCAGATGTTGATCTTTCTTGCATTCAGGGTATTCTAGAATTGAGGGATGTTGGTTGCCCATCTCTCTGGTGTAAGAAAATTGGGCCCCTTTCTTGGGGTGAGAGAAAAGCTCACTAAACAAGCTGGCCAAAAGCCATTGAAGTCAGAGAAATGATTTTCCACACCTTTGTTGGAGTTTAGTTCAGACTCTTTCAAGACCCCTCTGACATTCAGGGGATCCCTTGTTCAACACTTACTGAGAATGTCACATGATGTCCTCTCACCCTAAATCTCTTGATATCAAAAAGAAAAAACTTTCCTTTTTTTAAGTGTCTTTCTCACCTCTGTTTTACAGTTTATGCTTCATGGTTTGACATCACAGATACAGATTATGGAGTGCAATAAAGATGAGTTCTCTAAGAAGAATAGGGCTAGATAGAGAGATATCACTTTTTGATTTCAAATGTTGCTGCCCCTGTAGAATGACATCTATAGAGAGATGGATGTGTACAACACTATCCTCCTAACAGGATTATTCCCAGAAAATAGCCTATCATCTACAATTTAGAAAGAGCTTATAAAAGGAAAAAAAGAAAAAAAAAAAGAACCATGAAGATTAGCACAGAATTTAAAAATCCATTTTTTCCATGTCCTTTTCATTTTGCTCCATGTCCCCTTCATTTGGTGTTATCTTCCCTTGTATCAGTGTGAGAAAAGGTAACACAAAGGTCCCCAGAGCTAAACACTCCTGATTTCTCCAGGTAGCTTAAAATTATATAAAACCTTCATAATTTGGCTACTGCATTTCATTTTAGCACCATATGACATCCAGCTGATGTAAGTCAGCATTAAAATTAGGTGGAGATATGTATGGTTCCATTAAGGGATGCTTAACCCAGAAAGTTAAAGCAATAGTTTTCAAAATAGCAGTTCCCAAGGGCAATAGGGCACATTCAGCAGATTTGGGAATTAAACAATTCTCAGAAAAAAAAAAAAAAATCTTAGATACCAGAAGCATAAACTAGAGGCATGGGATATCATTGAACAAGCTCAAAATCACAGATTTAACCTTAACCTTTCATTTCAATCATCGTTGAGGTGATAAAAAAGAGGAAGATTTCATATAAGTATAGCCAGGTATCTGATCTTTTGTTAAGCATCCCTTTTTCTCCTGAAACTGAGCAAAAATACAATTATTAAGAAACACATTTTCTAATTCAGAACCAAAATGACTTTTACATGGTCCATTATTTAATTTCAAAATACTCAAAATCTTAAAAGCTGGGTAGCAGTTTTGCTAAAATCCCTAACGTGAATTGGTATCAGTTTTTGTGAGATACCTCAATAATACAATCATCTCAAGTGAAGCAGTGTCAGCAGACAACTGTACCCACTTAACAAAATGGATGTATCAGTAATGTTAATCCACAGAATGCATCTCCAGTAACATGACTTTGTGGTAAATGAATTAACCCTCCATCCTCCTAAGCTCTTGGTGATTATTTCCTTTTTTGGTATTGTGACTTTTGCTCACTGCCGTGCTGGCAGAGTGCTAATTGTTTGTGTAATCCTTGACTCATGGTAATATTGTGCTTCTACAGCCTTCACAGTGGGGTCAGAACTACAGCACATATAGCCATAGACAGGGAGGAAGGTGGCTGTTTCTCAAAGGCTCACGGTCTACATGGACAAAAAAGTAGATTAAAAAAGGATGGAAGTGGAGGATAACGATTATAGCTGGTTGTAGTCACTGCTCAGCCTTTGTCAAGGAGAACCTGGTGGACAGAATGAATCATGTTCATCCCCGATACAGCTTCACTAGATTTTATACTGGGGAGTAATTTCACTCATATCACACATTCATACATCTTTGTCTGACAGCCTTTCAAAGCTTTATTAATCAGTGTTTCATGCAAACAGTAAAAGCATTGAAGCTGGAATTATGTGATCATTGTCATAAAGCGAACAATATATTGCATCTTGTTTATCCATCTGTTATAATTGCACTATGGGAATTAAGTTGCTTATAATAAATTCAATTACATAAGTGGTACTAACACACGTAGATGTCAATACATACTGCTCATTTCCACATCTGATTCTTCATACTAGACAATGCAAAAGGTTTTTACGGAGCACAGCTGCGTGCCTGTGACCTTCCTGCCACTGTTGAGATTCTCTGCTGCCTGGATCTGCCTGCAATGAACATCTTAACCCCTAAGATGGAGAAACAAAGTCAAGTGTCTCTTCTGTATTTTGCTGCCTATTCGGAGAGGATTAGAGTTGTATGCTGTTGCCACAGATGGCTATAATTCTCTTGAGTTGTTACATTTATGAAACTGATTTTCAAACTGAAGAGGTAATATGGGACAATGAATCTAATTAAGAAAGCAAAGACAACTTGGGTTAGCCTCCTAGCTCTGCCACACTCTTTCTGTGGCTTAATCCTGCCTTTTGACCCTGGATACATCTCTGCAACCCTTGAAAGTGAGTCTGAATGCAGTCTCAAGATCAAACTTAGCTCATATTCAAACTGTGTGGATGACAGGTTAAAGTGTGAGGTTTCGGTGAACTCCAGGGCACTGTTCACTGCACTTCACCCCTTGGTCTTCAGCCCTGCACACAGCCGAGAAGGCTCCCTCACGCAGGCTCAGTGAAATCTAGGCTACTCACACACATTTTCTGCCTGAACCTCAAGTGATTGAACACACAACTAGGAAGTGAACAGGAAGTTTGGCCTCCTGGGATTCCCCCTCCTTAATGGGAACATGGTGGGATTTTTTTGCTCTAGTTTAAATCCTGAGCATAAAAATTCCCAACGGTGAGTATGATTTTCTTCCTAACCCTGGAATTTACAACACCATCCAACATAACTATCCTTATGACAAGCAAAAAACATACCATGAGAGTCAGAAAAAAAAAAAAAAGTGCATCAAGTAGGACTTGTAATTTTGGCTTAGTTTTGATAATGGTTGCTCAAATCACTAATGATTTTTTTTATAACTAAAGCAAAATACATCGATTGCTGGAGAACCCCTGAATATCCACCCTTGCGCTTAGTTACAATATGTTAATATCCTCATGTTGTCAGCAGATCTCTAGTGAGTAGGAGGGATTCATTAGCTCCAGTGCAATCTGCAATCCAGACTGGCAGAAAGCAGAGGCTTCCTATACCTCAAGCTGGCTGCAGTCAGGAGTAAGATGAGTGTGTCTGACTCAGGCCTACACATTACTGTATAATCATCTCTCTCTCACAGAGTTAAAATCACTTTACTTTGAAAAGACAGTGGTAGGTCTACATGGAACTGGTTCATTCTGATGCAAATGCATTCACTTCCTAGAAGAAATAAACATTTTTAGTCAGTAGGTAGGAAATAAATGGATCTCCTAGTGAGGGGTGAGTTTACCTTGTTTGATTTCCTGTTTTACACAGACTTTGTGTGTCTGTATATACTTATGTACAAATATATGTGTATATGCATGTGTGTACAGATATACACACACACAATATAAATAAATGGGAATTTTCATTGTTTAGGCCAGATTAACTTGCAGCCTAGCCCTCAGCAAGTACTTTGTCCAGAAGCAGCTCAGTGATACTGTGACTAAAGAACCTCTATTAATCTCATTTTCTGTTCCATGTCCTTCAATGTCTGCATCAAAGAAATTACAGCATCAGCCTTTAGAAAGGCAGGTTTCTGCAAAAACGTGGGCCCAAGATTCTCAATATCCTGTGCCTATGCTGAGAAGGGAGCAACACAGGACTGCTCAGGAGCTGCTCATTCCCACATGACTGAACCTAGAAATCCTGATGGCTTTTGAGAGAAGGTGTATTCATTTCTTCCTCTTTTTGAAGGGAGTCTAAATTACCCTCTTGCCTTTCATTATTCTCAGTTGACTCCTTCTGTATGATAATTGCAGCAAGGTTAAAAATGACCTAATGATTGCATTAGCTTCCACACAACTTTCCTCTTTTCACTCCTCTCTGACCTCTATCCACAATGAGAGATTAGTGAAGGACAGGCAGAAAAGTAAAGAGAATATCTGAATATAGGTTGTCAGACCCAGCCCAGCTGTTGCTAATAATAATTTTCTGAGTGCAAGCACTGGATGAGCCATTTGTCACGAATGATTTATTTGATGAAATTAGCTCTCTTTTTTACTCCTTGCAAACTTCCTCAGTAAAATCATGGAGACATTCAAAGTTGTTTGTTATGTATATAGGCCCAGGTGATTGTTTCTCTCCTAGAGCATGAGACTATGGATTAATGGTAGACTGAGGTGCAAATGTTCAATAGAGGCTAATGATTTTGGATGCCTCTCCTTTTAGCTGACTGTTTTGAACAGGCAGATCATGGCACTGATATTCAGCAAGTAAAGGCCCAAATCATTCTGAAAAAAATGCCCCTTAAGGGATACCCTAATTGTTCATGCAAAATCACTAATTGCTTCTGAAAATCTATCCCAGTGTCTATTCATTATATGTCATTACTCACATTGGTGACATGGCAGATACTATAATTCCATGACTGAAGGACTGAATCTCTGCAAAATGGAGACTTGATAGCCACCAATGAGTGACAAGTAAAGCTGTCTTCTTTATGCATGGAAAAAGGCATTCATACAGAAAACATTCCTCCCTTCCAACTCTGTAGTCTGAACTGGGATGTCTATCAAATAGAGTTTTTTGCTAAGTGCCTCCCCAGCTTCTGTAATTTCTTTTGGTCTTGTTTGCCTTGAAGTTTCTAAGTATTGAGAGGCAGATGCTGGGCTTTGACCTCAGCTGGGAGACTCAGAGACCTTATTTCACTATGTTCCCATTAGTTAGCCAGCTGTACTCCAAGGATTACGTCCATCCTGTGACACCTGACTGTCCAGGGACCTTTAAGGGGTTTCTTCATTCTAATTTGTATGGCTTCAAAGCAAGGGGAAAAAATTGCGTTACTTAGTTCGTGTATAAGTTCTCTCTTCAGGGCTGATTGTGGTTGATGAGGTCACAGGAATGGGGTTTGCAGTTATGCCAACACCTCATGCAGTCCACCTCTTCATCGGACACTGGTGGAAAGCTGGTTCTGGGACAATAAATGCACCAGGATTATGCTGCATTTCAGTAAAAAAGCAGAATTGCTCAGGGACAGCGGTGACTGGCCCAGCTGGAGCCCACCACTGTGTTTGGTAAGGAACCAGCACAGACAGAAGACCATGGCTGTGTCCTCTGTGACTCCTTCCTGCACTGCAACACACAATGTCACTGGAATCACACCAGGGAGGAGTGTGTCCCAAATGAGGCCTATTTCAGTCCCTAGGTAATTTGTAGCCAGAGCCATTTGAACTATTATTTACTCAGGTTATTGATCTTTTAAGACCGGTAGCTGTATCTGGCCATGATTGACACAAGTGTCTTCATAGGCAGACAAGATAATGTAATGAAAGCAATAATACCAGGAGACAGTGGTAAAATAATGTGGGGGAAGGCGAGGGGGAGGAAGTGGTGATTTTAGTTCTTTGTCTTCCAATAATCGCTGCACAGCTTGACATCTGATTTCTTTTACCTAATCTCAGCATGCATCTCAAAAATGCTACTGGCCATCAGATTATCCCAGCAGATCATTAAATTTTCCTATCCTCCGGACTTAGGTATGCTGTGGAACTATCCAAGGATAATGAGTAGCCTGCTGTTGCATTCACCTGGTTGGGGTCGGTGTGTTTTATAAAAGCTTCCCACATATTCTCTTTAATGAATGAATCCTTTCTATTTTTAGGGGAATACTTGAAGGGAAAAATAAATAAATGACCTTTAGGGTTTTTTTCATGTGACCTTTAGGTTTTTTTGACAGGAAACATATTCCTCAGACAAATTCTTAGTTATCACCAGGAAACTGCAATATGTGATCCCAAAGCCATGTACAATTAAGTTTGCATATATGTAAGGCTATTCTCCTTCCATGAATGCTGTACAGCCGGGGTCAGAGATAAAGCTTCCAGCTGCAATTACCCAAACAGCTGGATTGTTTGTATTCATGGGCTAAACTGCTATTGTATCTACTGGCAAACTCAACATGGATTATAGCAGTACTGATGTTGTTTACTGACTCCAGGAAAGAAAACAATTTTATCTGATCACAGATAACTCACCTCCTCAGATAAACATTTAAATAAAAAAGCTTTCTCCTTCAAAATGCAGAAATGCATCCCCTTACTTCCCTGGTGGCAGTCAGCTTTTCCTGCTCTTCCTTACATGTTCAAATCCTTCCTTTGCTCTCCTATTCATATTCTCTCATCTAATTCCCACAAATGGTTCCTTCAGCTCAAATATCAAGGCTTCAGACTGGTTGAATAGTCTTGAGGACACCGGGGCTAAAAACTTAAATGCTCAATTTCATTAGTTTGTGGATTGTGTTGTAAAGCCAGTAAGGCTGTGATGGGACCAGCTACTGGTGAGATGCTGTTTGTCTTCCTCTTCCCATCATGCAGGTCATGCACTGCCCATGTCCTGGGCAGCATTAACAGGGGCACTCAGCTGCCATCGAGGTGCAGAGAGTAAGGACCTGAATGCCCATGTTGGGCTTTCTCACCCAGAACTAACCCAGCCATTTCAGTACAGCCCCAGGTGACCTAATGATGATGGGCATTGCCTCTGAAGTGATGATCACCGTGACTGCAGGTTCTGACCAGGTGCCAGACATTAGGATATTTCTCCTCCTGCCACATGAACAAGAGGAGGTATTGGTGTGTTCCCCCTGTTTAACAAACAGGGAGTGAACATCAAGTGACTGGCAAAAGGGTATAAATGAAATTTATCAAAGAAGAGGCTGACACAGAAAGGAAAGATCTCATCAGGGTTTTTCACTGTTAAGGTCAGTTTTGCTTTCATTGAGGAGAAGTGAATGCAAGAGTTAGAAAGGAATTAGAAAGCTGGTGAGTTAGACAGGACTAATAACTATAGGTGTAATAAAGCCTCCACTCTTAGTCAAGGCTTTGAAACACCTTCAGTGGCAACCATCATAGTGATTTTGAATAAAGTTCAGATACACTAAAACTAAATAAACAACTGAGTTTTCCCAAAATCCAGGGTACTCAGATCTGTAATTGATGATGAGCCACAGGTTTTGTCTGAACAGCTTTAATAATAATTAATAAATTTACTCTAATAAAAATCTTTCTGGCAAAAAGCCCTTAAACATGACATTATTTACATAATTTCCTGCAACAAACAGCTGCATAGCCCTCCACTCCGGTCATAACTTCTCAGTTGTAGTGCTCCCGCACCCAAACATTCACAAATCTTAAGGCACCTGCCTGGCATTTATGGTACAAAGGAGATTATGGAAGAGGTGTGTCTCACAAGGGTGATTTGAAAACCCATATTGTAACTGGGGTTCAGATTCTGCAGTCAGATCCATGTTGGTGACCACTGGGATGCATTGCAGGATGGGGCTCATATTTACTGATAGCTTTTAATTAGTCTGCATAATTCATTTCCACATCTGTTTTCCTATAAACAAGCCACTAATTAGTTCTGTGAGTCAGTTAAAAAGTGTACCAATGTGCCAGAGAGTTTAAAGAGACACTGAAAATATTGGAAACACAGTCAATTTAATTTTAATTATTTTTTAAAAGGGAAGCATGAAACACCCCTCCCCATTTTTAATTTCCTTCTTTTGAACTCCTCCACTAATTTCAGAATACATAGCTGCAAGGTTGCGAGTGTGTCAAAGACTTGTGTCTCCAGAGGAAATCCACTCTGGCTTAAGATTTCTGATATATTCTACTGCTTAGCTTTTCTCAAGTGGTAGCTCTGGAAGCACTTCTAGCACTTCTAAAGCTTGATCACTCACCTGAAAAAGTCAAGTTAATAACATAATTTTCTCCATACTCCAGCCTCCTGGCCTAATGCAGCAAAGCAATACAGGTCTTAGTTCCTGGGCCAGAGTCTCGTATATGATTGGTATGGAGAAAATGAGATGTTTCCGACTAGGATCTGAAAACACGAATACGAGACCCTCTCTCTGCCCATCCACTGGGGGAAATGAGCACAGCTCACTACCTTCAAAAATGGGCCTGCTCAGACACAATGGTGTCTGTGTCCTTGCACAAACCTCTCCTGGGTGATCAGTTCAATACCTCCATCAGGACCTGAGTAAGGGAAAGCAGACACCTCATGCAGATGAGTTAGCGTTGGTCTGACTGCCACCCCTAATTTCCAACATCTCATTCTGCTCAGACACAAGTGGAGAGCAACTGGGTCAGGTCTTTGCATGAACAAAGATGAAACCTTGATATGTTCAGATGTATTAGAAGTCAAAAATTAAACAGTTGTAGAGCTCATTAGTCTTTTAAGTTCCTCCTAAGTCTTGGTTTTGTCTGACTAAATCCTTTATTGACTCTGACTGAGAGCCTTGGTGCTAGGCAGCTATCCTTCCCGTTTAACCTTGTGTCACTTGTGTCACTTGTAACAACAGAAACTGAAATAATTAGGTCAATTTTTAAATGTCGACTTTTGCTTTCCAAGCTGACTACCCCTTTAAAGATAAGATGTCCCCTGATACCTCTCAGATATAGTTAGTGCCTAATAGCTAAGCACCATGTCTTTTCTCCACCCTCCTTACTTCTTAAAATGAGCCTTACAGCATGCCAGCAATTTAAACTTCCGCTCTCCGTTGGCAAGTCAGGATGGCTTTGGTGGACAGTCTTTCTTCTGATTATTCCTTGCCAGTGTGAGGGATTATGGCTGAGCACCAGCGGCTTCCCCCTCCCCACCCCCGAAGACTTGATCCAAACACACTCTCCTTGCAGATTACAGCGGAATCGCTAATGCAATTTTGGCCTGACTTTGATGCAGCACTCTATTGATGTGGGGTGACGCCGCAGCAAAGCAGCAAGGTTAGACCTCAGCAGTGATTAAGCCGGAGTCCCTGGGCTCAGGTGTGCCCGCCCCCGCCCGTGCGGCTGCGGGGCGGTGCGGGCCCGGCTCCGAGCGCTCCGGCCGCCGGCGCGCACCCCGCCAGGGGACGGCAGCATGCTTGTTCAGCTCTAGTTTCGTGTACGCCCCTCGGGAAGATAATCCCGGCCCATTCAGCTGCTGAGCAGTCGGGTAATCAATCAGTCAGTCAGTCAGGAAATCTGTGAATCGCAAGCATTACCCTCGCCAGCCGGGAGGGGGGCACAGACCACGGCTGCGGGTCCGGGTCTGCTACCCCGGGGGCCACCTTCCTCCTCAGGCTGGAGGCGCTAACGAGAGCTCCCCGTGTCCCTTCTGGAACCCCTGGGGCCACCTCTGATCGCCTTCCGGAAGGGCCAGGCAGGGAGGCTCTGGACCAGCCTTGACAGAAGAGCAGATAGAGCATCAGTCCCGTCCGAGGCTCATCCCCCCTCCCTGGACGTGAGGCTGAGCCTCGGCAGAGGGGCTGGGGCTCGTCGGGTTGTGTCGGCTCTGCACATGCCAGGATACCATGTATATTTTATGTATGTGTATATAACATATGTATTCATAAGCAAACAAACATCTGAGCCGGGGGATCTTTAAAATGTTCCAGCCACAGTCGTACCCAAAGGAGAGGAAAATGGTGGGGGGGGGGGGGGGGGGAAGATTTTAATTTTTTTTTTTTTCCCCAGNTCTGAGAAACTTAGCCCTGCTCCGCTTCGCTAATGGAGCTCAGAAATGCAAAGTTGGGGCCAGGTGGAGGGACTGCTCTCCACCGTCCTGGCGGTGTGGACGTGGGAGTGAAAGGGAGCCTCTGGAGTCTGCGAGGAGCTGCTCGGGGTTTTCCGCACGGTTTGTTGTCCTTTCGCCCGCCGCATCTTTTGCGGTCGGTGTGGCCGCTGTCGCCCTGCCTCGGCTGCGAGCCACCGGCCGGGACGGGGCCGGGGTCGCGCCGCTGCCTGGCGGGGAGGGTCGGTCCTTCCCGCAGGGGCCGGGGGATGCCGCGATTTCGCAGGCGCAGCNCCCAGGCATCTGTTTTACTCCGTGACTCTGATGCTTATCAACAACGCGTGAAGATTGCAGTAAGGATCCTCCCTGGAAGGCGAGGAGGAGCAACTTCCAGGGGGCTGGGAGGAGGTGGAGTGCAGCGCGGCTCTCGCCTATAAGGAGGTGCCCAGCGAGCGGCTGGTGCTTCCCACCCAGCCGCCGCTCGCAAGGTGAATCGCCGCGGCGGCAGTCGGGGCAGCGGGCTCGGCTCGGGCACTGCCGGCGGCGTCCGGAGCGGCTCCTCCAAGGGCTGCGAAGAGTCCCTCGGCCGGCTCCGGCTTCCCTTCACCCGGAGTGCTTGGATGCTGTATGGAGTAAATGAGCGGAGGCAGAGCGAGCGCACAGAGGCTGAGAGGCGCTCGGAGACCGGGACCAGGGGAGACAGGCGAGCGGCTGGCTTCCCCCTCCGGGGCTGAAGATGGATTCCCGAGCCCTCGGGGGCTTCACTCTGCTGCTCTTCACTTTATGGCGTCTGGGATTAGCTGCAACAAATTGTGAGTAGCGGGAGTGCAAGGAGTTGCCTGGGGTTGGGGCGGGGGCG
>VWZW01003174.1:684444-696549 GCA_013397115.1 Edolisoma coerulescens
GAGCCGCCTGCTTAGACCCGGGGGGCCCCGCGCCGATGGCACTGAGCGTCTTCTCCTGGCCCGGCGGTACCGTCGGTTCCCTGGGCGCTTCCCACGGGCGCGGCTGGGTCCCGGGGCGTGGTGCTCGCCGTCCCTGCAGCCCCAGCATGTCCCGGCTGGGAAATCGCCGTTCGCTGTTTTTTCCCCGGGAGATCCTCTCGTGAGTTCGCCACGGATCTCCGCCGGCCCTGCGTTGTCGGTCCCCGCAGGCAGGAGCATCCCCGGCCGCCGGGCTTTGCGGTGCTCCGGNCCGGGCCCCGCGGGCAGCGCTGTCCGTCCGTCCGTCCGTCCGTCCGTCCGTCCGTCTGTCTGTCTGTCCGTCCGCCCCCTCCCAACAGCGCGGCCCGGCCCGGCCTCTCTCCTCTTTTTTCTCTTCTCCTATATATGTATTTCCCCTCCCTCTATCTACTTTAATTTCCAGTCAATTAAATCACGGTTAATATGTTTTAATAACATTCGCGAATGCTAAATGGCAGGCGATTTAAGGCTGAGGCTTGCCATTACGGATGCGGCCATAAAGTTAATTCCTAACACTTAAAAAGAAACTCTGCGTTAATAAGTTTTACTATTTCACGGGTGACAGTTTAATTTCACAGTGCCAATAAACATTTCCATTGAATAGGCGCTGCTTCCTAAATATTTAGGAGTCAATCTTAAAGCATGATGATCAATGGTTTTATTATACTGTACAGATTTTACTTATTCATTGAGCAATGAATTAGCATGGAATCAGCTGTAAGTGCTTTCCCAGGAGCTGAGTGAAGGAGCCTGTGAATCTGTAATAGCTGCACGTTCCCTGGAAACCTCGTTAGATTCACATGCGAAGATCTATGTGTGCTCGCACGGACCTCAATAATTGCACCCAGTATGAAAATTCATCACCTTCTTAAATAAATCATCTCCTTGTGTTGGAGCTCAGGGAGGCTGTGCGTTCTTCCTCAGTTTTGGGCCAAGATAGCTTATACGCGGGCTAAAATATTGAAGCAGTATCCAGAAATATATTCAAGCAGCTGTATGAAAGTGCTATCGCTTTGAAGGGTTATTGAGCTTCCAGGTACCCAGTAAACTTTCCAAAAGAAATAACCGAATTCCACATATGAGAAGTTTCAGTGCGGGCGACTGTCAGAAGCTTCTGTTTGAAAGCCCAAATGCAAATGGGAAAGGATTAGTTCTGCACCTTCCTCAATTTGAATACTTTGGCCAAAGGAGTTGCATTCATATGCCAGTACTGGTATATTCACAATGACTTCAACAGGTTTTTTTCTGACAGATCTTGTGAACAAGAACAAAACTGGGGACAGTATTTTCAGTTGAAAAGGACTGTGCTTGGGGGGGTGGGGAAGAATGCAGCTCATTTAATTTTCTTCTTAATATCTAATATGTCTTTATTTTAATTTGGTTTTTTTCCTTGCTTCTAAATTATAAAACTCTTAAAAATTATTCTTTTCTCACTTATTTAATTTACTGTAAAATGAAAGTCCTGAGTAAGTAAAAATCTTCTCTGCCACTGAGATATTTGATTCTAATTTTCTCTTTGGTAATAGTTTTTAATTAAAGAAAGAATTGGCGAAGAAACTGCTTTGAAACACAGCTACAGGCTAGGGGTCAGTAGACATCATTAGAAAGATCAGAATTGCCAAATGCTAATAAAACATAAGAAATTCCTCCCACTTTGTGTTTTGCAATATTTTATTAAATTAGGTAAATAGAGTGGCAATTGGATTTCTCCCCAGGATACTAATTACTGGAAAATGAATAAATAGCCACGTACGTAACACTGGAAATGTGTTGCATGTGATATCTGGGAGAACTGAAACTTCAACGTTTATCAGATAGACAAGGAGACACAAAGCCTTGCCTGCTATGTAACAAATTAGTTGCCCTTTAGCAGCATATTCTGTGATCTGAAAACATTAGTAGCTTTGGTGAGTCTAGGCTTGTTGTTGAGCCCTTTTTTTTTTTTTTTTCTTTTCCATTTTAAAGTTGGAAGGAGGGAGCAGTAGTAAAAAAATGAAAGTAGACATGAACTCATGTTTTTCTTAAGCACTTTGCTATATCAGTTCAGGGCTAGTCTGCAGCTGCAGAAAAGACTTGCAAGAGCCATTAGTGATCTTCCATCTGCTTTAGTGTCGAATATCTTAAAAATATACCCTGTTGCTATTTTACACCTGATGCCTCCCTCCTCCTTACTTGTATCCTTCTTGGCTGACTTTTCACACATGGCCAGGAAGATGTAGCAGATTAAAACACCTTCTGGTCAAGTGGCACCTTCTGACTCCCATTGCAAAAGTTATTCTCAAATTATTACGTGTTTCTCTTCCAGAACGCAGCCGCCTCTGCCACCCACAGCATCACTAGCATTTGTTATCCCTCTTCACCAGCACTTATTAGCTGATCAGGAGACTTTCAAACCTTTCACTTAAACGCAGTCGTAAGTGTCAGTCAAAGCTGCAGGAATTCAATGTGTAGTAGAATGAGATCTTCTACCGAAGTTCTTGCAGAAATATATGGCCAGCGTATGGTCCATTACTCTGCAATAGATTTCCTTGTGGCCGTACAGGACGCATCTGTCTTTAATAATTCTGTTCAGTTAAAAATAGGCAATATGTGTCTGGTTTTTTATTTATTTTGAAAAAATACTGAAGGAAACATAATTTCTTTTGGGTAAGGAAATTTTATATATATAATATATATATTTATTTTAGGGAACCGGTGTTCACTCTGATTTTAGCCTTCCTTCTTCTGCTGTGATAATTGCACAGGAGTCAGACAAGTGTAAGTGAAAACTTACAGGAGAAAAATCTGACTGGATATTTGAGGCCATCAAGATCAGGAGGGTGTATTTGGGATTTGTGTAACAGCACAAATGAGACCTGTTGAGTCAACCGTGGCAAAGGCAAGAGGTCTCTTAAACAGTGACCTTTCTATCCGTGTGGTCAGAAATGCTAAGTTTTGAAAAGCCCTGCTGAAATAGGTAGAATATTGATCGTCGGTTTGTGGCTCATGTGCTTACAGGCTGAGTAAAGAGGATCAGACACACATCTCTGGCTTTTCCTCTGGCTCCAGTACTTGAATATTCTTAACAAGAGAATAATGTTCAGACGTGCTTTCCTCCTCTTAGTTTCATATGGGGGAGGGGGAAAACACAAATGTTAGCTTTTTCATGCCTTCAGATGGATCATTGGAGAAATGGTCCAAAACAGTGAGATTTCCTGAGAGAAAAGCTGGGAATGACCCACAGCTGATCGGTGCCTCCCTTGCATAACTGTCACTATCTAGCTTTCAATCCCTTTGACTCAATCAGCACTCCTTGGCTGTGAATTAGTCTCAAGATGGTCTTTCCATGGACTACAATGATTTTTGGATTCTGCATCCACCGGGCAGATGGCATTGCCAGCCACAGGAATCCATCCAGGGTTATTATCTCAGCATCCAATACATTATCTGCTTGGACGCTTTTCTTTTTTTTTTTTTTTTTTTCCTCTTGAAGTCATGCAAATGCAGCAGGTTTTTCCTTATAAATTAACAGCAAGAACAAATTGTTTTCCAATGTGATTTGTACATTTGTACAAAGTGTAGACTTTGAGTGGAAAATATGGTGACTCTGGGTAGAACAACATACTTGTGAAGCTCCCCCTGCACATGGCATGTACAGGCTTCTGCCAGCACTCCAGTCCGTGTAGGACTGGTGAAGTTTTTTTTTAAGCACTGTAGTCATTCTTTTACCAATGGGAAACTGAGAGTGTGTATATAAACAAGAGATAAATCTACAATCAATGTAAGAATCTGAGTATCTAAAATAAAACCTTAGGGGTCAATTGAGTTGATTCCATATGGCATGGTTGTGTCCCATTCTCTGTTGTTGGTTCATATTCATATTTGCTATATGTGGTAGTTTCTAAATCCATAGACTACTCCTCATTTCCTCTTCCCCTCCTTCTCCTTTCTCTGATGCTATTTGAAGCAAGTGGAGTTTGGATATCTGAATACTGAAATGAATAAGAATCCAAAGGCAGTGGGAGTGTGAGGTAGCATTTATTTGTTTTTAGCCCCCAAAATGGATTTTCTATAGATGTGACAGATTTCAGCTCTATTGGCAAACTTGAATTACAGTCTTACCTACCCCCTCCTCTGAAAGAGACGCGATAGTGGGAGAAACAGAGCACTGAAGGTGTATCTGCCAGCTCACACGTGTCAGGCTCTCTGTCTGTTTACCTCCTTCCCCTTTGCCTGCCAGCTTCCAGAATCCTACCCAGTGTTCTAGGGCCCTCTATATAGGGCACCAGGTAATATGCTGTGCCTTTTTTTTTTTTTTTTAAAATAAAGAACTCTTCTGTGTTTTTCCACCCTCAGGATTAGGGATTAGGGGAATGATATTCTGGTCCTGTAGCATCCACTTTTTCAGTTTGCTGTGGCCTTACTGACAGGATGTGGTTCTTGCTGGACTCAACTCTTCTGGGTCTGTGTAATAGAGAAAGGAACTGGTAGATCTGTACGAACATTTTCCTTCTGCTGTCAGTAGAGTCTTTAAGAGACATGAACTGTTTTCTTTTTGCTTTTAACAAAGCTCCCTCTACTCAAACCAAGAGAAAGGGGAAGAGAATAATATAGTCATGGTATAATAAAGGTTTAAAATCACAGGCAATTCTTGGAGGCTTTGAAGGCATCACTTGGTAAGGCAGGAAGCATCAGCAGACATGTTGTCATGTCTTTAGAGTTAGAGAAAAAAATTTTTTTGTTGTTTGATTGTACACCATGCTGGGCTGATAGAATTGATTGTTAACTTCCTTGTATTAATGTTGACACTGATTTTTTTTTTTAATTGCCTTATGCAGGTTCTCTTGGGCTAGAAGTGCCATTTGTTCACTAGATGAGTGCAACTGATGTTTTAAATGATGAAAACAATTCAGTATAGAATTTAGAGGGGGGAAAAAAAGATGCCAAAACATGGATTTATTTATTTTCTAATTATCTGCTCCGTTAAGCAGTTAAAAAAAAATTGGTAGTTTTCATACTGTGGTGATCTAACTGCCCTTCTACACAGATATATTTAGATATACGAAGAAAATATTTAGTATTTTAGCTGGTATTTTCTTCAAAAATAAAGGAAAGTAACTTAGTAAAAGAGAGCATGAAGCCATTTGTAAATGTCATGAAGGATCTTGCTTGATCTGTATTCCAGGGGAGGAATCCCCTTTTCTCTGGCTGTGTTTTTTCCTTTGCATGATACTGGCTCTTTCTCTACATTCTTACAAACATATGCTGGAACTTGGATAACTTGTTCCATCTCCTACAGAACTTTGTGCTCGGAGATTATCAGTAGAGGTTTAGAATAAAGCAGTGGAAGTCTGTATGACCCTGCCTATCTACAATACTAAATGGGCATTAGAGTACTGCTCCATTCAATTACTATGTTGTATTTTGTAACCTGTGAATTAAAAGCCTGCACAGTTGATTTTTTTTTTTTGAATGTACAGTTGTAGTACTTAAACTGAAAATAGAGTACAGAGCTCAAAGTGGTAATGGCAGGTTTTATTTTATCCAGTGTTTCTCTACCATAATAAAGACCTCACCAGTCTCCAGCCTTGCATTCTCTAGTGCAGCCCCAGAGATCTCAACTTGTACAGTCTTTGAGTAATCCAATTACCACAAGAGTGCTGCAGCCAGGACAACAGGATGTGATGAGTTCATAGACATCTGTGATAAAAAAACTTCTTTCTTCTATAGCAGAAGTTGTCTGTGGAAGCAATTTTGGAAGAGAGATGCTAGTTCTACTCTTTTTCAAACACTGTATATGGATTTGGAGACTTTTTCATGGTTGAGAAGAAGGTTTTAGTGTAAGAAAGAAATGTCAAGAAATTATTCACGTTACAAAAGCAGAGTGAGGCCCTTAGTCTCTTCTGTATCAGTGGCAGCCCACCATTTGTCCTCGTTTTGCACATGCTGGATCAGAGAGGAGTCAGGCTCAGAATCAGACCCCTGTGTACTGGTGTGTTGCAGGTAGGAGGAAGTTTTTAATGAACTAGAAGATTTTTCCCTCAGTTTGAGTCTGATTGAAACAGGCTTTGGATAACAGCAGCTCAGCAATTTGTTTTGTCATGAATGGAGATTATCTAAGTAACTAAATTTAAAGTAGCATCCAGCATCGCTGTGATTCATGATCTGGGGGTTGTTTCAGCTCCAGGATTGTGCTGGTGTGCTTGTATTGGGACAGGGAAGCCCAGATTCCTGACCACAGAGATTGGCTTATCACTGAGTTGGATGTGGGTGCTGGAGGTTTGCTGGGAAGAGTGTCTGTGACTCTCTCCTGTCGTAGTCAGCATCAGACATGTTACACCAGTGATAAACTTAAAAATGCCTTCACTGTTCCCATGCTGGACAGTACAACTCTGAATGTGAGGTTAAGGGGTACTTTTAATGAGCATCACTGTTATGTGAATTCGTAAGAGCAGTAACATGAAAAAGCTAAATTTGTAATTGCTCAGTGAATACCATTCAAGACTATAAAAGGCTTTTAGTAGCTGGTGTTATTGTACTCTTTTCCAAACTGTTAATTGCCTGGGATCTGTGATATCTTTATGGTATAAAGAGCAGTGAGTTGCAGTAGGACACATGGCATTCTGTTTAGCTTGGTACTTGGAAATACTCAAAAGATATCCAGCAACAACCACAGCAGTGGAAGCTGCAAAGAATAACTGGTATCATTCTGAGGAACGTTTCCCTTTTGACATTGGTAATTAGGGTTCAGCACAGAGCCCCAGCACACGAAACAGAATGGTGTTCAATGCTAACCACCGTGGCACTGCAGCAATTGGACTGGGAAGGAAACAAATGTGTTTTCCTTCTCTCTTTTATTGTGTGTATTGAGAAAGATTGAGTGTTGACCCTTAGGAATTCGGGGGCATAAATTTTTCTTCTAAAACTATTCAGTGCACTGTGTTGCCAATATAGTAGTAAATAATAATAATAATTTTCAAATGGGTAGAATCCTCTCTTTGTTCCCAGCTGGGCAATAAGGAGTTGATAAATGTTGTACTGCTTGGATAAGAATTGGCTTGTTCCATTTACTGCTCTAAATGGTGAAGCATTGTTCCTCGATGACAATGGTTCTTCACTGATGACAGCTCGTCAGCACTTCAGGAACAGAGACAAATGCCTTGTGATCTATGTCACCAGTGACACCTCTGTAGTCATTCCCGTAATAGTTCAGTGATGTCTTTATGTTTGGGCATCAATTGCCCCCACTTAGGATGTAGATACTGAGCCATTGCTCTCTGTCCTCCTCCTAGATCATAAAAGCAACCTGCTGAGCATTAATATATAATTTTCTTCCTTCCCTTCATGCAAATTTGTTGCTGGAGCAGGAGGGGAAATGGCGTGTTCTAACTGGAGAGTATGTGTTGTGTCTATAAAATTATCCATAAGGAATGGAGCAGGAGATGGAGTCTGGGGTGTGCAGGCAAAGTGAGGTCACAAAGAATGTTCTTCCAGTTTCCTATTACTAGTGGCAGCTTCCTGAGGCACTCAGTGAAGAGGTCTAAATTAATGGTCCAAGTGAGTCATCAGTGAACTGTTAGTGGGAACACGTTCATTTGTAGTAATCAGGATTGATTTATGAATAGGACAAAAGGGACCAAATAAGCTATGAAAATGCATGTTGTAGATGTTTTTTACCCTGATGAATAATTCATCCTCTTCTACTATCCATGAAAACAAAAACACTGTGCACATAAAAACCCATTAAAAAGTTAATCCCACAAATGGCTGAACACGGAGAAAATCAGCTTTTGTTTTAAAAGGTAGGTTTTCTCAAATCTTCTCTAATTTGATTTGCCGGTGGGGTATAATTTAAGTCAAACAAGTTAGCAGCATTATGCGCTATATAAAGGTCTAAATATTTAATAGATTTTGATAAACGCCTGCCCCCCCAGGATAAAGAGCTAAGGAACGCTCATTTTCCACAGTGCAGAGGGTAAGCTAAACCCAATAGAAATGGCAAACACAGTGGAGAGGAAGCTTCTGTTCACAGGATATGGTCCTCCAAACCTGGCCTTGGGAGAACTTGCAGTGCACCTACATAATCCTATAAAAAACCTGAAATCTAAATAATCCTGCAGAAATGACCTTAGTGAAAGTGAGGGAGGCTTTTTAGTGACTGTAAAGCCGCTTGGTCTCTACATGCCTGTTAAAATGCCTACAGTGAGCCTCTCATAGGCGGAGCACGTGCTCTGGAACATGCAGGATGCTGTGTATTCAGATAATCCTGGTGGCCATCTGCCCATCTCCTGCTGGATGGACATGTCAGTGGGAAGGGGAGCATCAGTGCCCCTACAGGGACTGGTGCTCCAGAGGAGCTCAGGTGTTCTGTGTAAACCTACATAGGAAGCCTCTGAAAAAACAGAATATGAACTTGGGTGTATTGGATTCTAGGTGGGCACTTTACCCCTAGGCTGCCCAACCCTTGGTGCACCTCCTATGTCAACACTAAACAGAGCATCAGAAAGAAAGGGAGGAACTTTATACAGGAAGAACAGTGCCACTGGATTGCTTCCTAACTGCCCCCAAAAGTTCACAGGGGTTGGTTTGTCTTGTTTTATTATTTTTTAATTTTGTAGACAAATAGTTTGCATTTTAATTTTAGGGGAAGTACCTTCTTCAGCAACCCTGAGGAAGATTAAACAGCTATGGCATTTTTCACAGAGACTGTTTGTTTGGAAAAGAAAATGAAAATTTGATGAATTTCAATCAGATGTAGCTTGCAGCATTCAAATATTTATGGATTATCAAATTCCCTTTTCCCAGCTCTGCTTCTTAAGTACAGAGCTCATCGTATATGTAATATTAATTCTCATTATTCTTAGACAGTTATTCACTGAATTCTTGTGCAGACTCAGTTCATCTAGGACCTGGTCTGAATTTCATGAAAATGAAGGGAATGACTTGTACTTGAATTTCAGATCATCTTTTCCTCAGAAGCCTGTTCATCCAGCATGCAAATCCTTGTTATTGTTCTTCTGCCAAGTTTATTTTCCTTAAAATCTGTCTGGCAGTGTATGCAATACAAGTTGTGTTTGTACCTGTCAGCAGTGGGAAGAACTGTCCTTTTTCCTGGTGGTCACTGTTCCTTTTGAGCACATCATTTGAGAGTGAGTCGACCTACTCTGCTGTCATATTCTGTGCCACCCTTGTATCCAACTTACTGACAATACAACTAGTTAAAGTTGCACATCCTTTTGCACACTTCTTTGCATCTTTTATCAACAGTTGTTCTGTTTTCTGAACTGTCCTCTTCTATTGATTTGAATACACTCCACTGTAATACATAGGATTACGCTGTGATAACAGCATTTTACAAGCATTACAGAGAACATTTTAGGTGTTCAGAAAAGCTGAGAGTCCAAGAGTATTTCTTCCAGGCAATTATGAGCTCATGTTGCTGGTGCTCCTGGGTCCACAGATGAGAATTTGTTCCTAGAAAACATATAGCTAGCTTTTTGTTAGTAACATTAGGTGCATTGCTAAATTACTAACATTAAACATTTTAACTATAAAATAAGATTTTTTTTTTTTGAAAATTATAAACTATTTACCTTTTGAAACTTCCACTTGGTAGCTGATCCTGTTTCCTGAGGCCTCCTCCAGTGAGACGGCACATGAGTCAAAGCAGTCTCTTTACTGCCTCATTTGGAGTTGGGATTACAAACTCCTTTACACGCCCACATTCATAACCGAGTGTTTGCAAAAGCCCAGACTGTTTTTCAGGCAAGCAGTGGAGAGATGTACTTTTCATCTGTGGTTTTGCTTAGGAGCTGGCTTTGTCAGGCAAGGCCACCCGGTATGAAGGAAGTTGCCTCCTTTCTCGGGACATCAGCAGAAGAGATAGAGAAAAGACCTGCTCACCAAACACAAGTAATTTTCCACTTAAGCTTGTGTAAGGAGGTGGTGTCAACTGCCATGACTTATCCCATTTCACTGCAAATACCTGTTATTTCACTTGCCTTGGCAGTGTTGATCCGAACATCACCAGTTGTGCCATTGGGTCCAGGCATTAATGGCTTCTGTGAATTAAATAAGGGAGTCCTGATTTGAAAACCTTTCTCTGATAGCAAGCAGACAATGAGTCAGAACTATAACAGAACAGATTTTCCTCCTACCCTCTCCATCTTGCACCCATCCTAACCTTAGTAGCATCTGATTTATAGAGCCTGGGCTTTTTTTCAATTTCATCTAATTAGCACAGGCAGTGGGGTCAGTATTCTAACACCTGACAGACTTTACCAGGGTACACCACAATTACAAGTGCAATTATCTGTTTTTCTGCTGCACTGAAAAATGTAGCATGTGAAAATTAACATAAACCCCCTAACTGTTAGGATGAAAGTGTGGGTGTTAGGGAAGAGGCACCTTCTTCAAATTTGAAAGGTCTGGGTTTGATGCTTGACTTCTTGAAAGCTTTCCCAGGCATCATTAGGTGATGTACTTAATTGTTTTGAGCTTGAGTTCACCTGTTCTGTCTCATTAGGGCTAAATGTCTATGTGTATGCAGACTTTCACCTGCCAACAGGGGTTGGAGAAAGAGGTTCCTATGCTAGGCAGTAACTTAATATAAGCAATAGTGCCTCTTTTTAAAGTACCAACTGCATCCATGAATAATGGAGTCTCCAAACTGTTGTGATTGTGCTGGCCCTCCCTAGTGGGGTCAGTATGCAGCAACTTTTACAGGGTCTTTGTGTAAATCTGCAATTATGAAGTCTTCAACGTGAGAGCTGTGGGCTGGTTGGCGACAACCAGGAAAACAAAACATCTTTTTTGAGCAGTGTGTCCTTCCAGTCATTTCTACCTGGCGTGCAGGTAGAGCTAACTTGCATCCCCCTACAACAGCATGTATGTTTGCACCTAGTTGCTTGCCTGGGTACTAAACTAAAATTATGTGATGAAAATGATGCCGTCATATTCAATTAAAGAATAATAGCAGTTAAATATAACTATAAAGTAAGATAGTCAGAAGGCCTGCACAAGAAGGGCTATCCCTTTTATTTCTTATATTAAGGGAAACGATAATCTTAGCTTAGAGGAAATTCAGAGCAAATCTATAAAGTCATGTTCAAGCTAAGCTTTGTAAATTTGAAGACAGGCACTTATTTCAGTGTTCAGGCAGGGAGAAAAACAGTTCACAGCTGGAAGTGCCTGTTCTTCTCTTCCACAAGATGCACAGAGAAGGGTAATTGATTTAGACTCCTTCAGGACAGGAATGGGTTTTCTGTGTTAGTAAGTGTGAAGCACAAGGTCTTTATCCTAGTGGGGGGATCTCTTTATGCCAGTGATAACAGCGAAGTCTCTGCTCTGAAGGCTCCATATGAATGCAAATGTATTTTCTGCTTCTTTGGCAAATTTGTATGTCACTGACTGGGGGCAGTCTTTAATAACTAGTTTGATGAGAACATCCAGACCTTTGTACTCTGGGACTAGTAAACTAAACCTTCAACTCTCAAGAAATAAGAATTTTTTTGGAATAGTCCTTAACTAAGAAATGGGAAACTCACTAAGCTGATATTGAAGGTTACGAATTCAGTAGTTCTTAGATATCCACAATCCATGTATCTCTATTATCTTCAACTAGGAAATAATGGTGATGGAAAAGCCCTCTTCCTTTCCACGCCTGTAACCTCCTTTTGAGGTTCTTTCATAAACATATGAAAGAAGGCAGGAGTCATTCATGATACTCTGAAGCATTTTGTCTATATATTTCATCGAGGTTATTCTGGGATGAAGCACAGTACCAAAGAATCTGAGGCTATTACCAGTGTGTTTGAAGCCAAATGCAGCCGTGTGATTATCCCACTCCATGGTAGTTTTGTCAGAATGATTAAAAACTGCTTCCTGTAGTATTCTCACATGTACTAGCAAGTAAATCTTATGCTTGTACTTAGTGTGTTATGAGTAAATAGCACATAACACATTGCCTCACTTCATTCACTGAAGTGACCAAGAAGATCAGAACAAAGTGAAACAGTCCTCAGTTATGCAAGTGAACCAGGCTTAGAGTGAATCTGCCTGCATTAAGTC